>OX637652.1:0-10000 GCA_951802225.1 Euspilapteryx auroguttella | reverse complement strand
GTGGAATAAATGATTTAATATGAGGCTGACTACATTACTGCGGTCGATCGGTTCAACAAAGTTTGGGATCTTCAGTTCGATATCACTTAAATTGAAAACGCTAGAGTTTTCCATTTAGGCTTTAGGTTTTGATGTTGATAAGGTTTTCCACATGACAGCGTCACTATAGGCAACGGATAATTTAAAACAGGTAAATCGATGTCACAATTGGAAAAAACAAAGATGTACCGGTTTCAATACTTTGCTCTGCTATGTATATTGCTGTAAAAATGCTTCTACAAATATTTGTAATAGTATTTAATTCGACAAACCGCGAGTTGTAGTCCCTATTGTAGCTTTTATGAGGAAATTCTTATACAAACACTCAAGCATAATGTGCGGTCGGTCAATTTCAATTATTTTTGTTTCGATCGATAGTTGTCAGTTATAATAGTCAAAGGTGAATTATTAAGCTATTTGTTTTTTTTTCCAAACAATATAATAGCGTGAGCTGTCAAAAAGTTTGCGTGTTCGAATGCGATACTCAGCCGCTAATGAGCGCGGCAACGGAGCCGCTAGCCGCTGCGTGTCGCGGCTAGCGGCGTTCATTTTACTGGATTTTTGTGTTTATTTCAAAGATAGGTTCGCCCCTGTTTTTTTTTAACTCAAAATCCAAATATTTCCGTTAACGTGGTGTTTCTGGTATAAAAACAATCCAATATTCATTTCGTGGCTCTATAAACTAACTACCTACATTTTTCATCCAAATCGGTTCCGCAGTTTGGGTGAGAAAGCGTAACATACAAATAAAAATAAAACAGACTACTTTATAATAATGGTTATTAAATTAAGTAGGGGGAGGATTTTATTCAAACATATTTAGTGTCTCAAACTTAAAGCTATAAATTTAATCAAAGAGCGAGCAACAGTCGGTCGGTACTTAGGTCGTCGTAAGCGGGCGTCGGGCTCTCCTATGTCACGGCTGCAGCCGCCGCCGCCGCCGCCGCCGCCGCCGTTCGCCCGTCGGGTAGAATCGATACAGCCATTTATAACCGCGTCGGTCGCGTCGGGCGCGATGCATCGCCGCCCGGGGGGTAACAACCCGCCGCCGCGCCGCCGCCGGGCCGGCCCCGGGCGGGCCACAGGTTGCCGCTTCGAGAAACTGGGTCACATTTCCAAGCCTATTACGAGTGCTATTTGTGGCTAAAGCCTAAACCATATGACATGAAACAATGTAATTGGAAATATCGAGTTATATTTCAGCGATGTTTGATTTTTTTTTATGATTGTTTTAAATGTTATAAAATAGTATGTTTTGAAAAATATCTGGATTGATGAACTCAAAAATTGACGCTTCCGTGGTTCGGTGGGCGCTGACGTAGACTACGACTTTGGAAGTCCGGCCCCTTTATTCCGTACCGCAATTTGTTTGATTTCCATCAAGTTCCCCACAGTTTTAGACATTTCGTGTAAAGAATAATTTTAGTCATTCAGAATCGTTTTTTTCGTAAAAAAAATAATTAAAAGCGGTGGTGTTGTAGTTGAGTTGATGAAACAAATTACGTTACGGAATAAGGGGACGAGTTTGATTCCCGGCGAGGAGGAACATTGTTACGATGATCATGATTGTGCGCGCAGCATAGTGCGGCAGTTCGCGGCGGGCAAGGAGGAGCGGCGGCGCGTGGAGAAGGCGCTGGCGGAGGCGGGGCTGCCGGCCGGCAAGGCGGACCTCGTGCCGCTCGCCAAGTTCGCCTTCGAGGACTTCTTCAACTTCTACAAGTGCCTCACGCAGCGTCGCGAGGTGCAGGCCATCTTCGACAAGCTGTGAGTGCAGTGTGTGTAGTAGCACCTAGTAGTAGGTAGTAAGTATAGTAAGACCGCTGAGAAGTGACAAAGAACGTAAACAAAGTTACAAAGGTTAGATTTTTTTAAATTTTTAGTAAGGAATTAAAACGAATTAATTGTATCTAACGCAATACAAATAGACGAAACATGCGTCGACTATTCAACGACATAGTACATCAAGTGTAAAGATACTATCACAGTGTACCTCTGTACGATGTTTGTTACATTTAATATCTAGTCTCAGTGCCCGTCCTTTAGTAGGGTACAACAGGGTGTGTGTGTGCCGCAGGTCGGAGGGCAAGCCGGTGCTGGGCGCGGCGGCGCTGGTGGAGTTCCTGAACGAGGTGCAGCGCGACCCGCGGCTCAACGAGATCCTGCACCCGTACGCCGACGCGGCGCGCGCGCGCGAGCTCGTGCAGCGCCACGAGCCCAACAAGTACCACCGCGCCCGCGACCAGCTCTCCTCCGACGGGTTCCTGCGCTTCCTGCTCTCGCAAGACAACCCGGCCGTGGCGCCCGCGCGGCTCGACCTCGCCGACGACATGGACCAGCCGCTCGCGCACTACTTCATCAACTCCTCGCACAACACCTACCTCACCGGGCACCAGATCACCGGCAAGTCCAGCGTCGAGATGTACCGCCAGAGCCTGCTGGCCGGCTGCAGGTACTCACACACGCACACACACACACACACACACACACAACACCTACCTCACCGGACACCAGATCACCGGCAAGTCCAGCGTCGAGATGTACCGCCAGAGCCTGCTGGCCGGCTGCAGGTACTCACACACGCACACACGCACACACACACACACACAACACCTACCTCACCGGGCACCAGATCACCGGCAAGTCCAGCGTCGAGATGTACCGCCAGAGCCTGCTGGCCGGCTGCAGGTACTCACACACGCACACACGCACACACACACACACACAACACCTACCTCACCGGGCACCAGATCACCGGCAAGTCCAGCGTCGAGATGTACCGCCAGAGCCTGCTGGCCGGCTGCAGGTACTCACACACGCACACACACACACACACACACACACAACACCTACCTCACCGGGCACCAGATCACCGGCAAGTCCAGCGTCGAGATGTACCGCCAGAGCCTGCTGGCCGGCTGCAGGTACTCACACACGCACACACACACACACACAACACCTACCTCACCGGGCACCAGATCACCGGCAAGTCCAGCGTCGAGATGTACCGCCAGAGCCTGCTGGCCGGCTGCAGGTACTCACACACGCACACACACACACACACACACACAACACCTACCTCACCGGGCACCAGATCACCGGCAAGTCCAGCGTCGAGATGTACCGCCAGAGCCTGCTGGCCGGCTGCAGGTACTCACACACGCACACACACACACACACAACACCTACCTCACCGGGCACCAGATCACCGGCAAGTCCAGCGTCGAGATGTACCGCCAGAGCCTGCTGGCCGGCTGCAGGTACTCACACACGCACACACGCACACACACACACACACAACACCTACCTCACCGGGCACCAGATCACCGGCAAGTCCAGCGTCGAGATGTACCGCCAGAGCCTGCTGGCCGGCTGCAGGTACTCACACACGCACACACACACACACACACACACAACACCTACCTCACCGGGCACCAGATCACCGGCAAGTCCAGCGTCGAGATGTACCGCCAGAGCCTGCTGGCCGGCTGCAGGTACTCACACACGCACACACACACACACACACACAACACCTACCTCACCGGGCACCAGATCACCGGCAAGTCCAGCGTCGAGATGTACCGCCAGAGCCTGCTGGCCGGCTGCAGGTACTCACACACGCACACACACACACACACAACACCTACCTCACCGGGCACCAGATCACCGGCAAGTCCAGCGTCGAGATGTACCGCCAGAGCCTGCTGGCCGGCTGCAGGTACTCACACACGCACACACACACACACACACAACACCTACCTCACCGGGCACCAGATCAGCAGCAAGTCCAGCGTCGAGATGTAGGTACCGCCACTACCGCCAGAGCCTGCTGGCTGGCTGCAGGTACTCACACACGCACACACACACGCACACACACACACACACACACACACACACACACACACACACACACACACACACACACACACACACACACACACTCACACACACACACACACGCACAGCACCTACCTTACCGGATACCAGATACACGTGCATTGTTGACAATATATGATTCCTACTCTTTTATTCTAGAACAAGCTAAATTTATCAAAATGCTATTATTGATTTACACACTATGTTTCCTACACAGCAAAGGAGGTTTTATAACATGGGCGTAAAGCGATGTATTATTATAAGGGGACAAATTTTAAAACCTGAGTGCAGCGAGAATACCATATTTGGCCAGGCAATACAAGAATAGATGAAAAATCATACTTCCCGTCTGCAGATGGGAAGAAAATTTAGAGACACTTCACAACTAAACCAAAAAGTCGAGAGTGTCGTAGAAAAAAAAAAACTCGATCAAATATTGCATAGATGGATCCGTGAGATACCTTTCAAATTGCACTTAAAAGAGAATAGTGTAAATAAAGCTCCGCCGGCGCCCGTCGTAACAGCCGCCGCGCTACGTTTACTCGGAGCTCGTCGATCGCGTAAACATTATAAGAACATAAAAGCTGATAGAGCTCGTAATGTTGTTGATAGAATTACACTAAAATAACCCGAGTGTTTCGTTTATGTGAATGATATAGGGTAAACTATCCAATCATTGTCACTTTATGGAATCATCGATTATTATGACGAATTTCTCATGACATAAAAACTTTTTATAAAAAAATTAAACCGCCGAAAAAACTGAAAAGCATTAAATAATAGGGAAACATTTTCTATTAGGCCTTAATTTACTCACTTCTTAAAGTAATTTTGGATTACCAAGAAATTTTAAGTCGGCGCCACACCACACAAGCAAATTCATTATTTATGTAAAGCGCGATGCGCAGCGGTATACGTTTTTCGGTTATTTCTTTGAATTTCAGGTAATTTAGTGATCTTTATTCGTTGATTCTGTGGCACCGACTCAAAATTTCTTGGTAATCCAAAATTACTTTAAGAAGTGAGTAAATTAAGGCCTAATAGAAAATGTTTCCCTATTATTTAATGCTTTTCAGTTTTTTCGGCGGTTTAATTTTTTTATAAAAAGTTTTTATTTTTTGCTTTTCAGTTTTTTTGGGCTAATTTTTTGACCCCAGCTAATCATACTTCACCGGGTGGTCGCACCCCACAAGGTGGCCACACAACCTGGTGAAGGTTGAGGGTCTAACAGGATGAGGTTCGATCACGACCGGTCGGTGAGGCGATTTGTGAGGGAGGCCTATGTCCAGCAGTGGACGTCTTTTGGCTGATTTTATTTCATTTCCAAAGATATTGTAAGTAGGTATCAAAAGTTATAATGTAACACGGAAATGCAACCTGTGAGTGGATAAATCGACCCGCCGACCAAAAAGTCACCCCTATTTTCCCACCTTTAGGGTGGGAATTTTATTTCCAAATTTTTATGGGACCAACTTCAAGGTATACCCTGTCGATTAAAAAAAGAATTATCAAAATCGGTCCACACAGTAAAAAGTTATGCGTGATCATACATAAAAAAAAAAAAAAAAAAAAAAAAATATACGCGACGAATTGAGAACCTCCTCCTTTTTGTTTTTTCGTCGGTTAAAAAATAATAACTGCCAATGAAAATAAATCGTGTGTCGCTAATGAGTGAAACTAATTGAGATTTTTTCGATTCTTTGTTCATTTTAACTAGAATTTTGTTAGTAATCTTCAATAACTCAACTATTGGCACCCTTTTTCTTTATAATCGCAATTTTATACGTCATGAGTTGAAAGTGCGTAATTATACAATTCAAGCTGCCAAATAAAAGAATTTGCAAACAATTGGCGACTTTAACGTAAAAGCGATTTGTTCCAGGAAAAGCATGTCCCAGGAATAAGAGTTTTACCCTAGCAAGGTTAATTGACAGTAGTGTTTAGTGTCCGCGGATGTCCCCAGATGCGTGGAGCTGGACTTCTGGAACGGGCGCACGGAGGAGCCGGTGGTGGTGCACGGCTACACGTTCGTGCCGGAGGTGCCCGCGCGCGACGTGCTCGAGGCCATCGCCGAGAGCGCCTTCAAGACCTCCGACTTCCCCGTCATACTGAGCTTCGAGAACCACTGCAACCCGCGCCAGCAGGCCAAGATCGCCGCCTACTGCCGCGACATCTTTAAGGACATGCTGCTGGACCGGCCGCTCGACTCGCACCCGCTCGACCCGGGTGAGTGTCCCTCCTCACACAGTCCCCCACACAGGAAAGACCGCCGCCTACTGCCGCGACATCTTCAAGGACATGCTGCTGGACCGGCCGCTCGACTTACACCCGCTCGACCCGGGTGAGTGTCTCTCCTCACACAGTCTCCCACACAGGCAAGATCGCCGCCTACTGCCGCGACATCTTCAAGGACATGCTGCTGGACCGGCCGCTCGACTCGCACCCGCTCGACCCGGGTGAGTGTCTCTCCTCACACAGTCCCCACACAGGCAAGATCGCCGCCTACTGCCGCGTCATCTTTAAGGACATGCTGCTGGACCGGCCGCTCGACTCGCACCCGCTCGACCCGGGTGAGTGTCTCTCCCTCCTCACACAGTCCCCCACACAGGCAAGATCGCCGCCTACTGCCGCGACATCTTCAAGGACATGCTGCTGGACCGGCCGCTCGACTCGCACCCGCTCGACCCGGGTGAGTGTCTCTCCCTCCTCACACAGTCCCCCACACAGGCAAGATCGCCGCCTACTGCCGCGACATCTTCAAGGACATGCTGCTGGACCGGCCGCTCGACTCGCACCCGCTCGACCCGGGTGAGTGTCTCTCCCTCCTCACACAGTCCCCCACACAGGCAAGATCGCCGCCTACTGCCGCGACATCTTCAAGGACATGCTGCTGGACCGGCCGCTCGACTCGCACCCGCTCGACCCGGGTGAGTATCCCTCCTCACACAGTCCCCCCCACACAGGCAAGATCGCTGCCTACTGCCGCGACATCTTCAAGGACATGCTGCTGGACCGGCCGCTCGACTCGCACCCGCTCGACCACCCGCTCGACCACACTGGCACACCCACATACTACCTCTCATTAACCACTGCATAATCTCATCAAAACACTGCCCGCACACACACTACACAATCCCAAATTCCCCCATACACCACATACTCCCCCACAAACGCACTTGCGCACATACGCTGAAACGCTGTTTCCGTCCGCAGGGGGCGAGCTGCCGTCGCCCTGGTCGCTGCGGCGCAAGATCATCATCAAGAACAAGAAGAAGCACCACCACCATCACAAGCGCGAGCCGGTCGCTGCGCCGGTCGAGGAGCTGCCGCAGGAAGCGCCCGAGGCGGTCCCCGAGGAGCCCGACGGCGCCCTGCCGCGCCACTCGTCCAAGGAGTCCCTCTCGTCCACGCTCTCCGAGAGCTCGTCCGGCGAGGAGGAGGACGAGGAGGGCGCGGGCGCGGGCGCGGGGGAGGGCGTGGCGGGGGGCGTGGCCGCGGCGCCCGCCTCCGCCGCCGAGGAGCGCGAGACGCACGCGGGCGCCGAGATCTCCGCGCTCGTCAACTACGTGCAGCCCGTGCACTTCACCTCCTTCGAGAACGCGGAGAGTGAGTGTGCCGTTTAGTTTACGGATTTCCGCAATTTGACAGCTATCTTGTCTATTTTGAACCCTGAAACTGCTTAAAAACAACAAGGCACCGGGTGAGGATGGAATCACGTCAGAGCTTCTGAAAGCGGGTGGAACACCGGTACTCAAAGTCCTTCAGAGGCTCTTTAATTCTGTCCTACTCGAAGGGACCACGCCTGAAGCATGGAACAGAAGTGAGGTGGTGCTTTTCTTCAAGAAGGGCGATAAAACCCTTTTGAAGAATTATAGGCCCATCTCGCTTTTGAGCCATGTTTATAAGCTGTTTTCCAGGATCATCGCCAATCGTCTCGAACGAAGGTTTGATGACTTCCAGCCTCCCGAACAAGCCGGCTTCCGAAAAGGCTTTAGTACCATAGACCACATACATACGCTGCGGCAAGTTATACAGAAGACCGAAGAGTATAACTTGCCGCTATGTCTAGCGTTTGTGGACTATGAGAAGGCCTTTGATTCGGTCGAAACATGGGCGGTGCTAGAGTCCCTCCAACGATGCCGGATTGACTATCGGTACATCGAAGTGCTGAAGTGTTTGTATAGCAACGCCACCATGTCTGTCCGAGTACAGGAACAGAATTCGAAGGCTATTCCCTTGAACAGAGGCGTGAGACAGGGAGATGTTATATCTCCGAAACTGTTCACCGCCACTTTAGAAGACGCCTTCAAACTTCTAGAATGGAAAGGGCAGGGCATCAATATTAACGGCGAATACATCACTCACCTTCGGTTTGCTGACGACATCGTAGTCATGGCAAGGTCGATGGAGGAACTCAGCACGATGCTCGAAGGCCTCAACCGAGTCTCCCAACAGGTGGGCCTTAAAATGAACATGGACAAGACGAAGGTCATGTCTAATGTCCATGTTCTGCCTACCCCAGTTATGGTTGGGAACTCGGTTCTCGAAGTTGTCGACGAGTACGTATACCTAGGACAAACCATCCAGTTAGGTAGGTCCAACTTCGAGAAGGAGGTCAATCGCCGAATCCAGCTCGGATGGGCGGCGTTCGGGAAACTACGCAACGTCTTCTCGTCCAATATTCCTCAGTGCCTGAAGACGAAGGTATTTAACCAATGTGTGCTGCCAGTGATGACATACGGTTCTGAAACGTGGTGCTTCACTATAGGGCTTATGAACAGGCTCCGAGTAGCTCAACGAGCCATGGAGCGGGCTATGCTCGGGATTTCTCTGCGGGATCGAATCAGAAATGAGGACATACGCAGAGAAACCAGGGTCACCGACATAGCCAAGCGGATAAGCTCGTTGAAGTGGCAATGGGCAGGTCATATAGCCCGCAGAACAGATGGCCGCTGGGGCCGAAAAGTTCTCGAGTGGAGACCACGGATCGGCAAGCGCAGCGTAGGACGTCCACCGACCAGATGGACGGATGATCTGCGCAAGGCTGCGGGTCCACGCTGGATGCAGGCCACCTGCGATCGGTACAGATGGAGAGCCTTGAGGGAGGCCTATGTCCAGCAGTGGACGTCCTACGGCTGAAATGATGATGATGATGATTGTCTATTTTGCGTGAGAGAGTGAGTGTGCCGCACTTCGTACGTACTAGTCCGATCAAATAAAGCAGCATAGGCAATCAGGGGAAAGATAGTATTTTGTTCGAAGTCATCATAAATCTGTTCTTGAAGATGTTCGAGATATGAGCTACGAGGGGGGCTCACACCCTTAGCGGACCACCCACGCTTGAGGACTTTTAGTATGTTCATCTGTATACCGCAAGTTATCATTGTACCAATTTTCAAAACTACACGAATTTTATTAATTTTATCGGACTATTCTGTATGCATTCTCCTTCTCTCTATTACTGGTTCATGTGACTCGTTTTGTTTCAGAGAAGAACCGGTTCTACGAGATGTCGTCGTTCGACGAGAAGCAGGCGACGACGCTGCTGAAGGAGCGCCCCGTGGAGTTCGTCAACTACAACAAGGCGCAGCTCTCGCGCGTCTACCCGGCCGGCACGCGCTTCGACTCCTCCAACTTCATGCCGCAGGTGCGTGTGTTCGAGTGCGTGCGAGTGCAGCGGGAGGAGTGACAGTGACCGAGCCGCGCGTCCTTGTTGCAGGTGTTCTGGAACGCGGGCTGCCAGCTGGTGGCGCTCAACTACCAGACGCTGGACCTCGCCATGCAGCTGAACCTGGCCGCCTTCGAGTACAACCTGCGCTGCGGCTACCTGCTCAAGCCGGAGTTCATGCGCCGCCGCGACCGCCGCCTCGACCCCTTCGCCGAGAGCACCGTGGACGGCATCGTGGCCGGCGCCGTGTCGGTCAGCGTGCTGTCCGGCCAGCTGCTGTCCGACCGCCGGACCGGCGTCTACGTCGAGGTCGACCTGTTCGGGCTGCCGGCCGACACGGTGCGCAAGCGCTTCCGCACGCGCACCGTGCACAACGCGCTCAACCCCGTCTTCGAGGAGGAGCCCTTCGTGTTCAAGAAG
>OX637651.1:11697314-11709222 GCA_951802225.1 Euspilapteryx auroguttella | reverse complement strand
TAACCTAACCTAACCTAACCTAACCTAACCTAACCTAACCTAACCTAACCTAACCTAACCTAACCTAACCTAACCTAACCTAACCTAACCTAACCTAACCTAACCTAACCTAACCTAACCTAACCTAACCTAACCTAACCTAACCTAACCTAACCTAACCTAACCTAACCTAACCTAACCTAACCTAACCTAACCTAACCTAACCTAACCTAACCTAACCTAACCTAACCTAACCTAACCTAACCTAACCTAACCTAACCTAACCTAACCTAACCTAACCTAACCTAACCTAACCTAACCTAACCTAACCTAACCTAACCTAACCTAACCTAACCTAACCTAACCTAACCTAACCTAACCTAACCTAACCTAACCTAACCTAACCTAACCTAACCTAACCTAACCGTAACCTAACCTAACCTAACCTAACCTAACCTAACCTAACCTAACCTAACCTAACCTAACCTAACCTAACCTAACCTAACCTAACCTAACCTAACCTAACCTAACCTAACCTAACCTAACCTAACCTAACCTAACCTAACCTAACCTAACCTAACCTAACCTAACCTAACCTAACCTAACCTAACCTAACCTAACCTAACCTAACCTAACCTAACCTAACCTAACCTAACCTAACCTAACCTAACCTAACCTAACCTAACCTAACCTAACCTAACCTAACCTAACCTAACCTAACCTAACCTAACCTAACCTAACCTAACCTAACCTAACCTAACCTAACCTAACCTAACCTAACCTAACCTAACCTAACCTAACCTAACCTAACCTAACCTAACCTAACCTAACCTAACCTAACCTAACCTAACCTAACCTAACCTAACCTAACCTAACCTAACCTAACCTAACCTAACCTAACCTAACCTAACCTAACCTAACCTAACCTAACCTAACCTAACCTAACCTAACCTAACCTAACCTAACCTAACCTAACCTAACCTAACCTAACCTAACCTAACCTAACCTAACCTAACCTAACCTAACCTAACCTAACCTAACCTAACCTAACCTAACCTAACCTAACCTAACCTAACCTAACCTAACCTAACCTAACCTAACCTAACCTAACCTAACCTAACCTAACCTAACCTAACCTAACCTAACCTAACCTAACCTAACCTAACCTAACCTAACCTAACCTAACCTAACCTAACCTAACCTAACCTAACCTAACCTAACCTAACCTAACCTAACCTAACCTAACCTAACCTAACCTAACCTAACCTAACCTAACCTAACCTAACCTAACCTAACCTAACCTAACCTAACCTAACCTAACCTAACCTAACCTAACCTAACCTAACCTAACCTAACCTAACCTAACCTAACCTAACCTAACCTAACCTAACCTAACCTAACCTAACCTAACCTAACCTAACCTAACCTAACCTAACCTAACCTAACCTAACCTAACCTAACCTAACCTAACCTAACCTAACCTAACCTAACCTAACCTAACCTAACCTAACCTAACCTAACCTAACCTAACCTAACCTAACCTAACCTAACCTAACCTAACCTAACCTAACCTAACCTAACCTAACCTAACCTAACCTAACCTAACCTAACCTAACCTAACCTAACCTAACCTAACCTAACCTAACCTAACCTAACCTAACCTAACCTAACCTAACCTAACCTAACCTAACCTAACCTAACCTAACCTAACCTAACCTAACCTAACCTAACCTAACCTAACCTAACCTAACCTAACCTAACCTAACCTAACCTAACCTAACCTAACCTAACCTAACCTAACCTAACCTAACCTAACCTAACCTAACCTAACCTAACCTAACCTAACCTAACCTAACCTAACCTAACCTAACCTAACCTAACCTAACCTAACCTAACCTAACCTAACCTAACCTAACCTAACCTAACCTAACCTAACCTAACCTAACCTAACCTAACCTAACCTAACCTAACCTAACCTAACCTAACCTAACCTAACCTAACCTAACCTAACCTAACCTAACCTAACCTAACCTAACCTAACCTAACCTAACCTAACCTAACCTAACCTAACCTAACCTAACCTAACCTAACCTAACCTAACCTAACCTAACCTAACCTAACCTAACCTAACCTAACCTAACCTAACCTAACCTAACCTAACCTAACCTAACCTAACCTAACCTAACCTAACCTAACCTAACCTAACCTAACCTAACCTAACCTAACCTAACCTAACCTAACCTAACCTAACCTAACCTAACCTAACCTAACCTAACCTAACCTAACCTAACCTAACCTAACCTAACCTAACCTAACCTAACCTAACCTAACCTAACCTAACCTAACCTAACCTAACCTAACCTAACCTAACCTAACCTAACCTAACCTAACCTAACCTAACCTAACCTAACCTAACCTAACCTAACCTAACCTAACCTAACCTAACCTAACCTAACCTAACCTAACCTAACCTAACCTAACCTAACCTAACCTAACCTAACCTAACCTAACCTAACCTAACCTAACCTAACCTAACCTAACCTAACCTAACCTAACCTAACCTAACCTAACCTAACCTAACCTAACCTAACCTAACCTAACCTAACCTAACCTAACCTAACCTAACCTAACCTAACCTAACCTAACCTAACCTAACCTAACCTAACCTAACCTAACCTAACCTAACCTAACCTAACCTAACCTAACCTAACCTAACCTAACCTAACCTAACCTAACCTAACCTAACCTAACCTAACCTAACCTAACCTAACCTAACCTAACCTAACCTAACCTAACCTAACCTAACCTAACCTAACCTAACCTAACCTAACCTAACCTAACCTAACCTAACCTAACCTAACCTAACCTAACCTAACCTAACCTAACCTAACCTAACCTAACCTAACCTAACCTAACCTAACCTAACCTAACCTAACCTAACCTAACCTAACCTAACCTAACCTAACCTAACCTAACCTAACCTAACCTAACCTAACCTAACCTAACCTAACCTAACCTAACCTAACCTAACCTAACCTAACCTAACCTAACCTAACCTAACCTAACCTAACCTAACCTAACCTAACCTAACCTAACCTAACCTAACCTAACCTAACCTAACCTAACCTAACCTAACCTAACCTAACCTAACCTAACCTAACCTAACCTAACCTAACCTAACCTAACCTAACCTAACCTAACCTAACCTAACCTAACCTAACCTAACCTAACCTAACCTAACCTAACCTAACCTAACCTAACCTAACCTAACCTAACCTAACCTAACCTAACCTAACCTAACCTAACCTAACCTAACCTAACCTAACCTAACCTAACCTAACCTAACCTAACCTAACCTAACCTAACCTAACCTAACCTAACCTAACCTAACCTAACCTAACCTAACCTAACCTAACCTAACCTAACCTAACCTAACCTAACCTAACCTAACCTAACCTAACCTAACCTAACCTAACCTAACCTAACCTAACCTAACCTAACCTAACCTAACCTAACCTAACCTAACCTAACCTAACCTAACCTAACCTAACCTAACCTAACCTAACCTAACCTAACCTAACCTAACCTAACCTAACCTAACCTAACCTAACCTAACCTAACCTAACCTAACCTAACCTAACCTAACCTAACCTAACCTAACCTAACCTAACCTAACCTAACCTAACCTAACCTAACCTAACCTAACCTAACCTAACCTAACCTAACCTAACCTAACCTAACCTAACCTAACCTAACCTAACCTAACCTAACCTAACCTAACCTAACCTAACCTAACCTAACCTAACCTAACCTAACCTAACCTAACCTAACCTAACCTAACCTAACCTAACCTAACCTAACCTAACCTAACCTAACCTAACCTAACCTAACCTAACCTAACCTAACCTAACCTAACCTAACCTAACCTAACCTAACCTAACCTAACCTAACCTAACCTAACCTAACCTAACCTAACCTAACCTAACCTAACCTAACCTAACCTAACCTAACCTAACCTAACCTAACCTAACCTAACCTAACCTAACCTAACCTAACCTAACCTAACCTAACCTAACCTAACCTAACCTAACCTAACCTAACCTAACCTAACCTAACCTAACCTAACCTAACCTAACCTAACCTAACCTAACCTAACCTAACCTAACCTAACCTAACCTAACCTAACCTAACCTAACCTAACCTAACCTAACCTAACCTAACCTAACCTAACCTAACCTAACCTAACCTAACCTAACCTAACCTAACCTAACCTAACCTAACCTAACCTAACCTAACCTAACCTAACCTAACCTAACCTAACCTAACCTAACCTAACCTAACCTAACCTAACCTAACCTAACCTAACCTAACCTAACCTAACCTAACCTAACCTAACCTAACCTAACCTAACCTAACCTAACCTAACCTAACCTAACCTAACCTAACCTAACCTAACCTAACCTAACCTAACCTAACCTAACCTAACCTAACCTAACCTAACCTAACCTAACCTAACCTAACCTAACCTAACCTAACCTAACCTAACCTAACCTAACCTAACCTAACCTAACCTAACCTAACCTAACCTAACCTAACCTAACCTAACCTAACCTAACCTAACCTAACCTAACCTAACCTAACCTAACCTAACCTAACCTAACCTAACCTAACCTAACCTAACCTAACCTAACCTAACCTAACCTAACCTAACCTAACCTAACCTAACCTAACCTAACCTAACCTAACCTAACCTAACCTAACCTAACCTAACCTAACCTAACCTAACCTAACCTAACCTAACCTAACCTAACCTAACCTAACCTAACCTAACCTAACCTAACCTAACCTAACCTAACCTAACCTAACCTAACCTAACCTAACCTAACCTAACCTAACCTAACCTAACCTAACCTAACCTAACCTAACCTAACCTAACCTAACCTAACCTAACCTAACCTAACCTAACCTAACCTAACCTAACCTAACCTAACCTAACCTAACCTAACCTAACCTAACCTAACCTAACCTAACCTAACCTAACCTAACCTAACCTAACCTAACCTAACCTAACCTAACCTAACCTAACCTAACCTAACCTAACCTAACCTAACCTAACCTAACCTAACCTAACCTAACCTAACCTAACCTAACCTAACCTAACCTAACCTAACCTAACCTAACCTAACCTAACCTAACCTAACCTAACCTAACCTAACCTAACCTAACCTAACCTAACCTAACCTAACCTAACCTAACCTAACCTAACCTAACCTAACCTAACCTAACCTAACCTAACCTAACCTAACCTAACCTAACCTAACCTAACCTAACCTAACCTAACCTAACCTAACCTAACCTAACCTAACCTAACCTAACCTAACCTAACCTAACCTAACCTAACCTAACCTAACCTAACCTAACCTAACCTAACCTAACCTAACCTAACCTAACCTAACCTAACCTAACCTAACCTAACCTAACCTAACCTAACCTAACCTAACCTAACCTAACCTAACCTAACCTAACCTAACCTAACCTAACCTAACCTAACCTAACCTAACCTAACCTAACCTAACCTAACCTAACCTAACCTAACCTAACCTAACCTAACCTAACCTAACCTAACCTAACCTAACCTAACCTAACCTAACCTAACCTAACCTAACCTAACCTAACCTAACCTAACCTAACCTAACCTAACCTAACCTAACCTAACCTAACCTAACCTAACCTAACCTAACCTAACCTAACCTAACCTAACCTAACCTAACCTAACCTAACCTAACCTAACCTAACCTAACCTAACCTAACCTAACCTAACCTAACCTAACCTAACCTAACCTAACCTAACCTAACCTAACCTAACCTAACCTAACCTAACCTAACCTAACCTAACCTAACCTAACCTAACCTAACCTAACCTAACCTAACCTAACCTAACCTAACCTAACCTAACCTAACCTAACCTAACCTAACCTAACCTAACCTAACCTAACCTAACCTAACCTAACCTAACCTAACCTAACCTAACCTAACCTAACCTAACCTAACCTAACCTAACCTAACCTAACCTAACCTAACCTAACCTAACCTAACCTAACCTAACCTAACCTAACCTAACCTAACCTAACCTAACCTAACCTAACCTAACCTAACCTAACCTAACCTAACCTAACCTAACCTAACCTAACCTAACCTAACCTAACCTAACCTAACCTAACCTAACCTAACCTAACCTAACCTAACCTAACCTAACCTAACCTAACCTAACCTAACCTAACCTAACCTAACCTAACCTAACCTAACCTAACCTAACCTAACCTAACCTAACCTAACCTAACCTAACCTAACCTAACCTAACCTAACCTAACCTAACCTAACCTAACCTAACCTAACCTAACCTAACCTAACCTAACCTAACCTAACCTAACCTAACCTAACCTAACCTAACCTAACCTAACCTAACCTAACCTAACCTAACCTAACCTAACCTAACCTAACCTAACCTAACCTAACCTAACCTAACCTAACCTAACCTAACCTAACCTAACCTAACCTAACCTAACCTAACCTAACCTAACCTAACCTAACCTAACCTAACCTAACCTAACCTAACCTAACCTAACCTAACCTAACCTAACCTAACCTAACCTAACCTAACCTAACCTAACCTAACCTAACCTAACCTAACCTAACCTAACCTAACCTAACCTAACCTAACCTAACCTAACCTAACCTAACCTAACCTAACCTAACCTAACCTAACCTAACCTAACCTAACCTAACCTAACCTAACCTAACCTAACCTAACCTAACCTAACCTAACCTAACCTAACCTAACCTAACCTAACCTAACCTAACCTAACCTAACCTAACCTAACCTAACCTAACCTAACCTAACCTAACCTAACCTAACCTAACCTAACCTAACCTAACCTAACCTAACCTAACCTAACCTAACCTAACCTAACCTAACCTAACCTAACCTAACCTAACCTAACCTAACCTAACCTAACCTAACCTAACCTAACCTAACCTAACCTAACCTAACCTAACCTAACCTAACCTAACCTAACCTAACCTAACCTAACCTAACCTAACCTAACCTAACCTAACCTAACCTAACCTAACCTAACCTAACCTAACCTAACCTAACCTAACCTAACCTAACCTAACCTAACCTAACCTAACCTAACCTAACCTAACCTAACCTAACCTAACCTAACCTAACCTAACCTAACCTAACCTAACCTAACCTAACCTAACCTAACCTAACCTAACCTAACCTAACCTAACCTAACCTAACCTAACCTAACCTAACCTAACCTAACCTAACCTAACCTAACCTAACCTAACCTAACCTAACCTAACCTAACCTAACCTAACCTAACCTAACCTAACCTAACCTAACCTAACCTAACCTAACCTAACCTAACCTAACCTAACCTAACCTAACCTAACCTAACCTAACCTAACCTAACCTAACCTAACCTAACCTAACCTAACCTAACCTAACCTAACCTAACCTAACCTAACCTAACCTAACCTAACCTAACCTAACCTAACCTAACCTAACCTAACCTAACCTAACCTAACCTAACCTAACCTAACCTAACCTAACCTAACCTAACCTAACCTAACCTAACCTAACCTAACCTAACCTAACCTAACCTAACCTAACCTAACCTAACCTAACCTAACCTAACCTAACCTAACCTAACCTAACCTAACCTAACCTAACCTAACCTAACCTAACCTAACCTAACCTAACCTAACCTAACCTAACCTAACCTAACCTAACCTAACCTAACCTAACCTAACCTAACCTAACCTAACCTAACCTAACCTAACCTAACCTAACCTAACCTAACCTAACCTAACCTAACCTAACCTAACCTAACCTAACCTAACCTAACCTAACCTAACCTAACCTAACCTAACCTAACCTAACCTAACCTAACCTAACCTAACCTAACCTAACCTAACCTAACCTAACCTAACCTAACCTAACCTAACCTAACCTAACCTAACCTAACCTAACCTAACCTAACCTAACCTAACCTAACCTAACCTAACCTAACCTAACCTAACCTAACCTAACCTAACCTAACCTAACCTAACCTAACCTAACCTAACCTAACCTAACCTAACCTAACCTAACCTAACCTAACCTAACCTAACCTAACCTAACCTAACCTAACCTAACCTAACCTAACCTAACCTAACCTAACCTAACCTAACCTAACCTAACCTAACCTAACCTAACCTAACCTAACCTAACCTAACCTAACCTAACCTAACCTAACCTAACCTAACCTAACCTAACCTAACCTAACCTAACCTAACCTAACCTAACCTAACCTAACCTAACCTAACCTAACCTAACCTAACCTAACCTAACCTAACCTAACCTAACCTAACCTAACCTAACCTAACCTAACCTAACCTAACCTAACCTAACCTAACCTAACCTAACCTAACCTAACCTAACCTAACCTAACCTAACCTAACCTAACCTAACCTAACCTAACCTAACCTAACCTAACCTAACCTAACCTAACCTAACCTAACCTAACCTAACCTAACCTAACCTAACCTAACCTAACCTAACCTAACCTAACCTAACCTAACCTAACCTAACCTAACCTAACCTAACCTAACCTAACCTAACCTAACCTAACCTAACCTAACCTAACCTAACCTAACCTAACCTAACCTAACCTAACCTAACCTAACCTAACCTAACCTAACCTAACCTAACCTAACCTAACCTAACCTAACCTAACCTAACCTAACCTAACCTAACCTAACCTAACCTAACCTAACCTAACCTAACCTAACCTAACCTAACCTAACCTAACCTAACCTAACCTAACCTAACCTAACCTAACCTAACCTAACCTAACCTAACCTAACCTAACCTAACCTAACCTAACCTAACCTAACCTAACCTAACCTAACCTAACCTAACCTAACCTAACCTAACCTAACCTAACCTAACCTAACCTAACCTAACCTAACCTAACCTAACCTAACCTAACCTAACCTAACCTAACCTAACCTAACCTAACCTAACCTAACCTAACCTAACCTAACCTAACCTAACCTAACCTAACCTAACCTAACCTAACCTAACCTAACCTAACCTAACCTAACCTAACCTAACCTAACCTAACCTAACCTAACCTAACCTAACCTAACCTAACCTAACCTAACCTAACCTAACCTAACCTAACCTAACCTAACCTAACCTAACCTAACCTAACCTAACCTAACCTAACCTAACCTAACCTAACCTAACCTAACCTAACCTAACCTAACCTAACCTAACCTAACCTAACCTAACCTAACCTAACCTAACCTAACCTAACCTAACCTAACCTAACCTAACCTAACCTAACCTAACCTAACCTAACCTAACCTAACCTAACCTAACCTAACCTAACCTAACCTAACCTAACCTAACCTAACCTAACCTAACCTAACCTAACCTAACCTAACCTAACCTAACCTAACCTAACCTAACCTAACCTAACCTAACCTAACCTAACCTAACCTAACCTAACCTAACCTAACCTAACCTAACCTAACCTAACCTAACCTAACCTAACCTAACCTAACCTAACCTAACCTAACCTAACCTAACCTAACCTAACCTAACCTAACCTAACCTAACCTAACCTAACCTAACCTAACCTAACCTAACCTAACCTAACCTAACCTAACCTAACCTAACCTAACCTAACCTAACCTAACCTAACCTAACCTAACCTAACCTAACCTAACCTAACCTAACCTAACCTAACCTAACCTAACCTAACCTAACCTAACCTAACCTAACCTAACCTAACCTAACCTAACCTAACCTAACCTAACCTAACCTAACCTAACCTAACCTAACCTAACCTAACCTAACCTAACCTAACCTAACCTAACCTAACCTAACCTAACCTAACCTAACCTAACCTAACCTAACCTAACCTAACCTAACCTAACCTAACCTAACCTAACCTAACCTAACCTAACCGATCACCTCACCGCCGACATTTGCCTAGGAGTACTTAAAGGCATCCCAGACATCATTCTCAGCGTAATGAACAGGTGTCTGGCACTGCAGTACTTCCCGAAATCCTGGAAAGTCGCTTACGCTAAGATAATCCCCAAGCCTAATAAAACAGACCACTCAGAACTAACTGCCTTCAGACCAATAGGTCTCATAAACGTCTTTGGAAAAACCCTCGAAAAACTCACAATCAATCGATTAAATCACCATCTTCAAACCACAAATAACAGCTCCAAACATCAATTCGGTTTCAAACCCCAAACATCGACGACTCATGCAATCAGTTCCGCACTCACAAAAATACAAACAGCACTCAATAACAAAGAGCATGTCATTGCCGCGTCGCTAGACATTAAGTCAGCCTTTGACAGTGCTTGGTGGCCGGCAATAATCAAAAGATTACGTGATGTACAATGCCCTAATAATATCTTCCATCTTCTACGAAACTACATGAGTCACAGGACTGTCAAAATGAACTTCTCGGACCAGAGTGTTGAGAAAGCCAGTACCAAAGGATGCGTACAGGGATCGGTCTGCGGTCCCACACTCTGGAACCTTATGCTAGATGAGCTATTCATGACTGTTCTGCCTAACGGATGTCACCTGCAGGCATATGCAGACGACGTGCTACTCATCACGCACTCCAAAGACACCCAAGATCTTCAAGAAATAACCAACGCTGCACTCAAGGACATAACTGATTGGGGTAACTCAGTTAAATTGGAATTCGGCCCACATAAAACCCAAATAATCGCATTCACAAACAAAGCCAAGACATGCAATATCGAAATCAACAATCAACCCATCCATTTCGTCAACTCCATCAAATACTTAGGGATCATAATAGATCGAAAACTAAAATTCATTCAGCACACAGAATACATCATTGAAAAGGCCAAAAAACTCTTCCAGAAATTAAACCAATTTACTAAACCTACTTGGGGCGTACACCCTGATAACACCAAAATAATTTACAAACAGGTTATAGAACCCATCATCTGTTATGCTGCCAGTGTTTGGTCAAAGGCTCTCAAAATAAAGTATGTACACGACAGATTCCTCTCTCTCCAGCGTCTCTTCGCGATCAAAATAATACAAGGCTTTAGAACTGTTAGCACCGCCGCCTCCATCTCCATCGCACAACTCACACCCCTTCCTGCAAAAATCTTAGCAACCTCTGATATCGAAGTAACCAAACGAACAAAACATTCTCAATTCTTACCCGACGATATTCCAATCGAATTGCCAACGCCAGTTAAAGAAATGTTACATCCAGCTGTAAGACCCAAAATTAAAATTACATTTGATAAACCACAAGAGCAATCACCAGAAACAACGCAACCAAACATGTATAAAATTTACACGGACGGTAGTAAATATGACGATAAAGTTGGCGCAGCTTTCGTTGTCTATCTTCCCAATGGAGAATCCCATACAAAGAAACTAAAGTTACACAGCTGCTGTTCGGTCTATCAGGCTGAACTTTTAGCTATACATAAAGCACTTGTATGGACTATTACTAAGCGCGCTACTCCTACGATAATCTATTCAGATAGTAAATCCAGTTTACAAGAAATCAGCAACCCCAACAGCACCACCCCACTAGTGTCTAAAATACACTCTCAATATAAAACAGCCTCAGAAAACAACATCAAAATTGCCTTTGAATGGGTAAAAGCCCACGCAGGGGTAGAAGGCAACGAAGCAGCTGATACAGCTGCTAAATCGGCAGCATCGGCACACAAAAGTCCAGACTACATTGAAGTACCAATTTCCTTCGTTAAATATAACCACAGAACACAATGTGAAGAAGCAGCAAAAGAGCTGTATTCTAGAACCAGCCCTCACATCAGGTCTCTTCTCCCC